>PQWD01000335.1:0-36118 GCA_019425675.1 Leucinodes orbonalis | reverse complement strand
TAAAATGGGCAAATAAGTGGAATCATTTAATATGTTAATGATTTTTCGAGTTGTCAGGTATGCACTGCTTATTTGCATATATGGAGTGCACCCACTGATGGTAACCTGGAAATGCCTTAAGAATACTTAAGAGACCTAAACGATCAAACCCAACAAACAAACAACCGTGGAAAACTGAAGTTGCAAGGTTGGGACTATACCGTGGATGCATTATCAGTTATCACACTCAGACTATTGACTCAAACTATTTGAATTTTTTGATAAGTGGTTATCCTAGAACTAAAAAATGTCCGAGCCCTTTGACACATACGTGGACTTATTTTTATATTTATGATCTTAAATTATTCATTAAAACTTCGACCTTGATAAGTTTCTAAAAGGGTACAAAATCACAAGCATACTTCTAGGTCATTCTAACGTGTAGCGAGCGACGTGTTAATGAATGAAAAATCAGCCCAACTGACTTGGTGGGCAGACTTGACGCGGACACTTTTTGAGTGAGAATTAGTTCATTATTCATCTAAGGTGGTCAAAATCACCTAAACAAGCCAGGTTCAAATTTTTATAGTATCCCAAAAGTGATTTTATTACAAGTTCAGACATACTATAATATGAAAAAAGACTTCCCTAATGTATTATGTAATTGCAAATAAATATGTTCTATAAAGATCAAAGAGTTTTATATGTTGGTATCAACAAACAAACATGTTTGTATTGAGTATGGACCAATGCACTATAAAGTTCGTCAAAAGGGAATTCAATATTTGAACATTTCTCTGCCAAAAATACGAGATATTTTATTTGATGTACGAAATACAGCCACAGTTTCATTTTTGTGTATCAGGATGTGATTTATTAACCTTTACATAAGTTGATGGTAGAATCGATACTGAGTCGTCTAAGTACCACAGCAGTGTCAGATACCATTCCGTGAAATAATAGTGCTTTTTTTCAGGATGAGGGCACTGTAGCTAGTGAAATTACCGGGAATAAGAGACCTAACATCTGTTGTCTCGGGTGACGGGCGCAGTGCGGCATTGATGGAGGATAATAACTGTCTATCAGTGGTTGGTCTCCTTCAATGTCGCTCTGTCATGGCTAGGCGTATCTCTCACCATAAGATAGATAGATAAACACTTTATTGCTCACATTTTATAAAGGGTTCACAAACACAGAAAAGTCAGACATTTAGTCGGCAATGGCGGCCTTATCGCTACGAGCGATCTCTTCTAGGCAACCTTTGAGAAAAGAAAAAGTGTAAGGTGAGCATCCTGACCGTCGCATACACTTATAAAACAAAGAATTAATAAACTCAAAATTATTTATTTATTTCTTATTATATAATAAGATATATATAACTGCCTCATAAGTTTTATAGTTTAGTTTGCTGCGTGATCCAAGGGTCGTCAGTTCAAATCTTAAGGAAGACCGAATAGTAACTACAGTCATATTTAGCGTTATTTTCCTAGTTTCTATTAATAAAGCAGCATAGGACTTCCTACACAGCATAGCTATGGGAAGATTGAAAACCCACCACGCGGGCCAAATATGGCCGCGAATTGGTGGGTGTTAATGACTACCATCCTAAGGTTGTAGCCGGGGCCGACGGCTTTACGTGACAAACGAAGCATGGAAACATCTTTCTTTTCGGACAATCAGCTCAGCCAGGAATGACTTAACGGAACTAGGAAAATTCCCGCGACTTTTCTCTGGAAAAATCGCACTGTTTCCCCGTATGAACCTACGACATCCGGGTCACACAGACCTAAAAATCTATTCGAATTGAAAATAGTTTCTCGTATAACCGTAGTCATTGGCAACAATACTATTTTATTTTCGTTCGTGGTCTACTAAACAATTTACAGCTTTTTGCTTCCCCTAATCTGTTTTAATTTAGCGTCGAGTAACTAACCATTAGTTAGATGCTCCTTAACCGGTTCTTAACCAGTTTAAACCAGTTCCTAACCGGTTTAGAGCGGACATTAATTGTGAATTAGAGTGGTGGTTCGGAATTACAGCTATTTGTTACAAGTTGCAGCTGTTTTGGAGATTTGTTGTGCAGCAAAAGGCTTGTTTGAACATCTACGTTATCTAATTGCTTTTATCCAGTTGGATTGGTGTATTTTGTCTTTGTGCGAGACGGCAAAAATGTGACTTCAATGGATAGTGTTTCTTTGTTCTTAGTAATTAAGTTGTCCTCCTTATACTGTTTTGTAAATTATGCTTGAGAATACATTTATTATCTTTATTATTCTTTAAAAGGAATGTATTTTTAACAGTTCCATATTTTATTTTGTACTAGCTGTGCTGCGCGTCATTATATCATTACTGTATATATAACATTATTACCTAAAATATAACGATTTTGGTATAATAAAAATAGCCCAAGTTTTTCTTTGTTACACCAATTACTTGCCAATAAAAAGTGTCGTCAAATCGTTCAGTCATTTCAAATACTACCCAGAACAAATTGATAGACAGACAATGATGTAAAAAGTTAGCAAAAATATTTATACCTAATAGCATTGTAGACAGGTAACATTTTTCAAAAATTTCATTTTAGTCTATGTACCGTATAAATAAATAAATGTATATATATAAACAAAGACTACTGTATATAATATATAATATTATTTTATTCTATGTGCCTGTATGTATATATATATATATATATATATACAGGCACATAGAATAAAATATATATGTGTATGTGTATACATTTATATATATTTGTATATTATTTTTATTATATGTCAAGATTTTTTTTCAATTCATACACGCATTTACGAATGAATATCTAATATTTATCGGCTTAAACGCTGTTACAATGGGTTAATACTACCAACATTGCAAATCCTAAAAGCCACCTCTAATACGTCGAGCACAAAATTTCTCACCAAAGGTGTTCCGTGCAAAAACAAAATTAGAAAAAGGCACAAAAAGTACACGTGACGTGTGAAAACCGGATCGAGCCGGATTATAACCGGTTCTGACCGCACTGTTTTTGGTTTGCCCTTTTAACCTTTACCCTTGCGTTATGAATTTGCCTGAAATATATATTTTTTTCAGTACCAGCGCCTTTTAGGTTGAGCCATTTTTCTGCTGGTTTTGGTTGCAGGTATCGTAGGTAGGTAGAACAATGTATATTATAGGAATGAATATTCGATTTAATTTTCTTACCAAATACTTGAATAGACTCAAGGTTGCTCAGCGTGCTATGGGGATGGCAATGTTTGGAGTTTTCCTACGTAGTAAGATCCGAAACAAGGATATCCGTAGGAGAACTAGGGTGACCGTCATAGCCCACAGGATTAGCAAATTGAAGTTGCAGTAGGCAAGGCACATAGTGCCTAGAACCGATGGCTAATTGGGCGGAAAAGTTCTCGAGTGGCGTCCGCGTAACGATAAACGAAGCGCAGGCTGACCCCTGCTAGACAGAAGGTTGACCTGGTTAAGGTGGCGGATAGCAGATGGATGTCTACTGCTAGGGATCGGTTCGCGTGGAAATCATTAGAGTCCTTAATTTAGCAGTGAATATATTAGGCTGATATGATGATGATTATATTTTGAAAGATTAAAACTGTTAACGTGTTTGTAAATTTTCGAGTCATGTTTATTTATTAAGTCAAATCCAGAATTATTTAAACAAGTAACGCCGATACCAAACCTACGTCCGAAAAAATTAAAAATCTGTACTGATAGATAGAATATGTAAAACTGCACTAAAACGTAAAAGTATACTGGAGTTGGCTCCAAATATATTTAATAAACTCCCTGAACCGTTAAATCACTTTAACTTATGTAAATTTAAGCAGGTTTTGTATAAATTATTAATTGATAAATCCTATTATCAATTAATAATTTATTAAGTGTAAATGACTACTTCAATAATAATGACATAAAATTTGATGATTTTATTGATTTGAATATATATAATAATAATGTATAAATGAAATTGTTTCTTTGGATTTGTATATAATATTTGCATGCCAAATATGACATGTGTGGGAGTATATGGTGCAACAAATTTTATGTAATGTGAACCTATGTATACAACCCATATTACGCTAATAAATATGATTTGATTTGATGATGACTCAAATACTACAAGTAAAATATTTAGAATTAATCCCAAAGAGTGGTGTTGTGTGTTATTTGATATGTGTTTAATATACAATAAAAGTTTATTATTATAATTTCAATACCTGGCCTCCCACGGGATTTAATCCGAACCTGGAGCACGCAGCGATCTAAACCAGCAATCAGACAAGCCAGCGGAGGTAGTTAAATAGTCCCGTGATTCAGGAGTGTTTTTTTTTTTTTGGGTAAAAAAACAATGTAGAACAATATTTGCTTACAAATAACATGACAAAAGTGCTATTTCTACACCAGCATCAATTACCACAACACCAGCATCAATTACCACATGCACTTTCGTGTTATGCACTTTTGTGTTTCGGGATGAGGTAATTTCACTATAGCTAGTGAAATTACCAGGTTAATGAGACTTGACATCTATTATCTCTGGTGTCGGGCGCAGTGCGGCATTGATGGAGGATATTAACTGCTTATCAGTTGTTGGTCTCCTTCAATGCCTTTCTGTCGTGGTCAGGCGTATCACTTACCATCAAGTGAACCTCCTGACCGTCCTGTTCAGATAAAACAAGAAAAATACAGGACAAATTCGATTTTTTTCTGCGTTTATACACTTTTCCTCAAACCTTAAATCACATTTTCTATGGAAAAGAAACATTGAGTGAACAACATGAATTCCGGACCCACCCCCATTAATTTGTCGGAGAAATTACGTTATTTTAAACCCCATGTTATTATGATACATTTTTTATACGGTAAGCGCCTCGGATTCCACGTAACTTCGGGCGTTCGTAACTCTGCATATATTATTCAGTACTCACACTTGGCAAGAGTGGTAATCTAAAAAAGGTGCTACTTTTGATAATTATACACTAAATTGAATAGTGATGGAAATGTGACAAATAGTTGAGGCAGTAGGGGAATTTCATATTTGGCTATGTTCTTACTTCATAATCAGCTCATTAAAAGTCCCCACCGAGGGGGCACGGCCCTACCCGTAGAGGGTGATGAGGAGGATTAGTCGTCCACGCTGACCCAGTGCGGGTTGAACGACTTCACGCACATCCTTTGAATCTCTTCGCAGGCGTGTGCAGGTTTCCTCACGATGTTTGCGTTCACCATAAGAGCGTTGGATAACGTACATATATTTTTCCAAAATTCGAAAACACATTGGTATGTGGCGGGATTTGAACCTCAGTCCTCCCGGAGGGCGACAGTTCACACCATTGAGCCACCGACGCTCTTCATTCATTAATTATTGCTGCCTCAGAAATAAAATACACACTCATTATGATTTGAACTTGGCATTCGAAAAAAGGACTTAAAAAAATACTTCGAAATATATTATATACCTAATAAGTTCTTGTTTAGATAATTGGAAATTATTGTTTTTTTTTGTTTGTCTTGTGTATAGTTCATATTGAGATTTTCAGTTCAGACGATGATGACGAGTCTCTTAGTTATGGCAAAATTGTAATAACGGGGGGGGGGGGGGTTAAGTCACAAACGATCTTGTTGTTCGAGGTTGTTCAGGTGTGGCCTAGCCTTCAAAAGCCAGACAAGTTCACAGCATCCAAACCACTTAAACTCGTGTTTGCTCTGCAGAAACTGAATTAAATGTGGTCAGCTTTAATTACTGTCAACTTAATGCAATGCAAGTGCACACGATGCCTCTGTTTACTGCTGAATCGGAGTTTGATTGTCGAGTTGGCTAACAAAACGCGGGCTGTGCGGAACTAACTTGGTTTTCACTAATGCAGCTGTATGTTTTAATTTTTCATTTAACTGCACATGCTGGACTGAGCTAGGGAAAATATATATAAAAATATTTTGCAATGTAACCAGTCGGTTTAGTGTTGTGCTGTCCTTGTTAAATAGATAGATATATATTATCTTTATTGCAAACAAAAACATTAAAACCAATGCAGTCGGCAAAGTGTAAAAAAGTGGAAAAAATAAGAAAAAATTATAATTCCCATTTGACTAGGTATCAGAGTCCTTATTAGAAAGATAGAAAGAAAGAAAATTAATTAAAATGTATTACTTGTAAAAATCGCATCATCATTATAACCAACATGTTATACGGATTACCACAGGCACAGACCTTCCCGCTCAACTGTTTTGGGGAGATTAGGCCATAACCTACCACGCGGGCCGTATGCAGATTGGGGATGTTAAAAACTACCATCCTACAAGCCAGATTGTTAGGACCGACGGCTTAACATACCCTTTAAAGCATGGAATCATCTTTTTTTCGGACAGCGCGAATCAGCTTGCAATGCCCTATCCAAACTAGGAAAATCGCATAAAGTGACATTTCGGTTACGTAGCCGAGCTCTGTACTCACTAGACCACGGAGGCAGTTCTACATGAAATACATTCCACAAAACTCAAACCTACATCATACAGTCAACGTAGGCATGTTAACAAAGATATAAATGAATATTAGCCCCAAGTTAGGCGTGAGCGTAAAGCTTGTATTACGGATACAAAAAACTGATAAACATACTTTTACACATTATTTTTGTAAATACAAAATATTATGCATAGAGAACACCCAAACCAATACAAACAGCCATGTTCAAGCACACAAATAATAAATAAATAAATATCCACTGACATTCACACAGCGCTATCTAGCCCCAAGATAAGCGTGAAGCCTGTAAACAACGGATAAATATACTTATATAAATTTTTATTTGTAAATAAATACATTATACATAGAAAACACCCAGACCATTACAAACAGACATGTTCATGCACACAAATGTTTGTACTGCCCGGGGATCGAACCTGGAACACTTGGTGTTGCAGTCGACCTCTCAACCGCGACACCAAATGGGTCGTCAAATGTTTATATTGCTCGGGGATCGAACCTGAAACTTTGGGTTTTGTGGTCAACGTCTCAACCGCTACACTAAAAAGGTCGCCAAATATACATATCATCTGTAATATAATTGAATATCCCAAGTTAAACCCTCACATAAAGCTGCAAAGACAAAGCTAAACTATCAGGAACTCGTCTCCCGAACAAATAAAAGTCAACTCCACAACTCGGCGAATCAGCTCGGCCAACTTCGGCGAATATTCAAAAAAGGTTCACCAAATAAAATTTCATCTCACGACCAGTGACTGCCGAAGTTGGCAACTCCTGACTAGTCCATACTTCCATACTTATATCATAAATGTGAAAGTGTGTATGTTTGTTCGTCTTTTATGGCAAAACGAAAATCGAATAGACATATTTTTATGTGCAGATAGTTGAAGGGATTAAAAATATCATAGGCTACTTTTTGACTGATTATAACTTAGGCTACATTTTTCAGACTATAACTTTCCTAAACTGGGGGGAGGTAGAAGCTTGTATAGAATATTCCACAAATTTTAAGGTAGAATGCTAAAAAATGGTATTCGGAATAATTGTCACTAACAAATGTTTCTTTCATCATTTATTTTCAGAAATTTGCTTCCAAATTCTTAAAGGAGGGGGTGAAATTTTATTTGGGGCATTTCGTAGTTTCAAAGATAGAAAGCTAAAAATTGAAGTAAAGACGTATATCATCATCAACAGTTTCGTAAAGTAATATTCTGTTTTCCTAACCAGGAAATGGAAACTGCGTTATCCGGAATTAACTGCGAGTGAAGCCGCTGGTAAAAGCTAGTTTACTATAAAGTGTCTGCAACATCTGTTGTATGAACATCCAAGCAAAGTTACCATTTCTACCCACTCCGATCTTAATTCGAACGCTTTTAAGTTGATATTTGCTGGTCTATCCGACTTTCGGGTTTTGTGGAAAGTTAGCTCGGTTTTGTACTCTTGATAGACTTGGAGCTTGTTCGTAAAAAAAGGGGTTACTGTGAATGACTGCTGATAATGCCGTGGGGTTATGCTGGTAATTGTGTAAATATACAGTTGGATTTATAGGGAAGCCATTTTGTTTTATAATTGCTGTGCTGAGACCCCTTTTGAAAAGTTTTCATTCAAAGTACACGTTTAATTGAAACTATTGTAAACAGCTGCTGTTACCATGAGAAATGTTTTAACAATAATGTATGCCGCAATAAACAAGTAGTTAATTATTTACTTACTAATAATTTTACAAAGTTTTTTAACAAATTTGATGGCAAACGAGCAAATACCACATCAAAGATTGTGCATCCCGCGCTGTGCCCACGTGGATGACTAAGGCCTATACACCCGCGTGCGTGTAGGTGCGTGCCCCTCGGCGGGGACGTATAATGATCTGATGATTATGAGCCTATCGCAGTGCTGGCTATCCACCCCCATTCTACGCCAGATATCTCGGTCCTCCGCTTGCCTCATACAGCGGCCACATGCGTCCTTTCGCAAGTCTTTAATCCACCGGGCTGGCGGGCGCTACGCTACGCTTGCCACGTGGTCTTTACTCCAGAACTCACCTGCTCTAACAGCCATCGGTTCTGCGACATACGTGACCAGCCCACTGCCACTTCAACTTGCTAATGAGGCAAAGCATTTCATATAAAATCAACATAATCACCCATTGCTCATGTTAATATATAATAATTCTTTTTCAGACACCATAATTATGTCCACAGGCTACAATTTTCCTTATAAAATATGTTAGTAACTAAAAGTTTTTTTTTTAATTTCACTTAATAATAATTACCCTGACTGTAACCTGCTTTTGTGCCTTATTAAAATGAATAAATTAAAAAAATATAATAAAATTACACAAAATTTTGGGTACATGGATTACAATCATTTTATCAGGCTCAAGTGGCTCAACAGGCAACTGAAGCGCTTTTTTTCAAAGCATCAAAATTCATATTTTTTAGTTTAGTATTTTAATTGTTTTTTTTATATTTTTGTATATTGTTGACGTTCATAAGTGTTTTGTAAGGCCTAATTTGAATAAAGAATTTGTTTTTTTTTATCGAACCCACCAGTGTGCATAAGGCATGAGTAAAACCCGCTATCACTCTCAACAAGCTATTAGGCTGGCCACGCACTTGGTAAGTTAAGATTGCAGTTCTCCTCGAGTTGGTGATGTACCTCTACCAGTGTGAATAAATTTTTCCCTTATTAGGGGCATGACTCAAATGCATTATGGACATTGTTAGCCATGAGTAATGTGCACGTGTTACTCACGTGGTAATAGTGGAATGCATTTTGCAACATTATACTTCCGTTTCATTTTTGGAATACACAGAGAGTGGACGTCACGGTTAATCAATGAACTACTATGATTTTTAAAATTATTATTTGAAAATGAAAATGAAAGTGTTTATTCAGTTTAGGTCCTTATAGATCACTTATGAATCAATGAAGTTACCACTGGTTCGGGAGGTAGTGTTCACTGAGATGAGACCAGCAAGAAACTCAGTAGTTACTCTTTTCAAAAAAATGTGTTGATTACAGATTCATTTGTAATCAAATAATTATATAAAGCAAATATTATTTTCAATTTTATGATATATGTATTGGTAAAATATAATATTACAAAAGTATATTAGCAGTTAGTATTATTAAATTTAAATAGATGATAACAAAAAAAAAAACAAAGTAGTGCAGGCGTAGAAATCAACATGTCCATGAGTTTTTATCATTACAAATCTTCAATACTATAGTAAAAAAACAATACTATATTAAAAAAAACATAAAAAAAGATTAGACCTCATGCGACTTAATCCCAAATAAGAAGGAGCTGACTCGTTCTAGGGTAACAATAAACAACGGGACAGAATTCATGTTCAGTAACAAATATGTCATCAACATCATGAACAAAATATGTAGCACTTGAAATCAACTTAATATGGACATCTTTAGGCACCATATCATTTTTATAGGATAATATTTTTTTGAAATTTGTGTATAGATAAATGTGTGGTATAGATAGATAATTCTTTATTGCACAAAACAAATTAAACACTTAACAAGATTTCTGCACAGGAAAAAAAGTACAATGGCGGCCTTATTACTATAATAGTAATTTCTTCCAGACAACCACTTATAATAGAAGAGGACAATTGAAAGAAGGGTTGCATACATAGAACAAGAATAAGAGAAAAACAAATAACAATAATAGGTATTAGTTTTAATTTATGTTTCTTTTTCGTAAATTTATAGAAAACACCCAACCTAACTAATGTCATACGCACAAAATGTGTACACATCGTACCAAAATTTTTACTATAGTAGCTGGCTTTTTTATTTTACACGTGTCTTTAAAAAATCGGTGAATAATAAGAATGAGAATAGAGCTCGGTGGCTCAGTGGTGTGGACTGTCGCCTTCCTACGGGAGGCTTGAGGTTCAAATCCCGACACTACCAATGTATTTTCGAATTTCGAAAAATATATATACGTTATCCGACGCTTACGTGAAGGAAAATATCGTGAGGGAAACCTTCATGCACGCCTGCGAAGAGATTCGAGGTTGTGTGTGAGTCGTCCAATCCGCACTGGGCCCGCGGGGATGACTGAGGCCTAATCATCCTATACGGGTAGACTCATGCCCTCGTTAATGAACTGATTGATGATGAGAATAATGAAAAAATACAAAAATTAAACTCTTAGAAACAGACATTTATGCACTTAAATTATTTGTACTACATCGGGAGCAATAATTTTCAAAAATGTACAACAAATAACTTTTAAATATTTTTTATCAAAGTTTATGTTATTATTTATTCTTTATCTATGGTCAGTATCCGAACACTTGGTAAAGCTATTTTGAAAAAGCTATATTTGATTTCTTATTATTGCAATAGTTAGGTTATTTTATAAGGTGGGTTTTGATAACAAGGTAAGCTGGTAGTATAACATAATAACAATATTTTGTGTATCAAATGATATAAAAGATTAGATTCGTGATATGCTCATAAAACAATCGATAAAAGTGTTCCGAATGCAGCGACAGCCTATTTCGAATCGTACACATATTTCAAAGAGCGTACAAACTGTATTCTCTTTGGTGGTTCGTTTTTGACGGGCGGGTGGCTACCTTTATATATACCGAATATCATTGAGTAATCCCATGTGTAGGCTGAGTATGAAGGCATACTTCATAACCACGTGGGCAAACCAAAAAAACTTCCCAGAAAAACTGGCTGATTCCCAGAACTACCTGTCGTACCGAAAAAAATCTCCAACCGAAATCGTATGAAAAAGTTTGCCTTAAGGCAATATAAACTCAGTTACAGCAAAAGCTTGAAAAAGCACTCAATTCCAACAGTATACGGTTTTTTTTTTTTTTTTTTTTTTTTTTTTTCTCAGCTAATCCCTGACATGGTGGTCAGAGACTTTGTTTATTCTCTTTTCTTTTCTTTCTATATCTTTTTTGGGTTTTTTGTATTTTTATATCTTTTTATTTGTATTCTTTTATTTCTTTCTTTCTTTTTATATAATCTTTCTTTTTACAATGTTTCCTTATTATCTATTTTCTTACTTGCTACACATCTTTCCTTATTTCTATCTCTGTTTTTGACATGGTACTGCAGCTTACTATCTATTTACTACTTTTCTATGCCAATACATGATCACAGAAGTGACTCTATATTATTTTACACTTTTAGTTTTTCTTACTATTCTATAAACTTATCTCCTATCTTATACAACACTATTTCACCTTCTCGCTTATCCTTATACATGTTGATTATTATTTTAAATTTTTCTATTATATACATCTTACATATTTATTTCTTTTTACTTATGTGCTACACCTTACATATTTATTTATTTCTTTTTACCTGTTAATTACATATTTCTTATTTATTACATATTACTTATTTATTACTTTTTATTTTCTTAATCTATTCATATGTTGGATGTTGACCTTATCTTTACATTATGTTATTTTACTTCTTTCTTATTACTAGTTACATTCCTTATTTCTTACTCTACTCTCTATCTGTTTTCCTATCTCAAATTTTCCTTCCTCTTTTGCCGCTTTCTTTACCTTATGTTAGTTATCTGATTTATATTCTTATTTTTATTTACTTATCTTATTTTATATTCTATACTGCCACTTTATATATTTTCACTATATATGTGTAGTATATTTTATGCATCTATATTTTTATTTGCTGTTATTCTTTTTTCTTTTATTTTATTCATACTTTTGTTTTTATTTGCTGTTTCGTGTGTTGGCGTTTTGTGTGGAGTGCGGGTGTGTGTGTTTACGGGTGACGGGTGTTTAGGCGGTTGTTTGTGGCTAGGCTCAGATTTATTGACCCCTGTTTTGACGTCATAAATACATGTAGAGCCCTTCCCACCCCAGGTTTCTGGGTTTGGGGAGAGCTCTACATGTCCCAATCGCACCTTGTTTATTACCGCCGCTACCTTGGTGTCTTCAGCAGTACGCCACTCTGGACCGCGCGATCGCCTCCCATTTGCGACGAACGGGGCACTCCGAGCTGAACGCGTTGTGTTGCACTGACTCTAGCTTAGCTAGAGTACAGTTGCAGCACTTCGGCGCTTCGCCCGCCAGCCAGTCCGCGCAGTTGGCTCTCACGTGGTCCCCACCACAGTGGCTGCACTTGTTTTCCACTGGTAGAGTGCAGAACCGCTTGCCATGCCCGTACCCCAGGCAGTTCGTGCACTGTACCAGTGGTGACTGCTCCGCGACTCTGACCCTCTGAATGTCTATATAGACATATCCCTTCTCTAGGGCCTTCTTCCACACATCAGGGGGAACTGTGATAACCACGTGATTAGCGTGCTGATTTCTTGTTTTCTTCCGGAACTTCACCTCGCATTTGTAGTCGGCGTGATCTATGTTCCGGAAGATCTCATTCTGTGCTGCAAGGAGTTGTAGCAGCTCCGCATCGCTGTGGAAGGCCAAGACGTCTCTAAGTTGTAGTAGAGGTGCCTTATTCTTGACTTCTTCCACGCACAGTTCCCCTTCCGCTTGCTCCAGCCTTTCCCTTACCCTGTCCCTTTCTTCCGCGTTCTGCAGCCCACTATGACCTTGCGGTCGCGCGCCTTCCTCACCCTGTCGATGGCAACTCCGCCTTCCTTTGCCCTCACTGCCCTCTGGATCTTCTCTATGATCTCCATGCCGGTGTCCATCTCATCTTTCGATGAGATGATCATAGAGTGGAGGGCAGTGTTTTCAGGGGTGGTGCTTTTGGCGGCTACGCTTGCGTAGGTCTCTGCTTGAGTGGGCTGCAGTCCCTCGATGTCCTTTTTTAGAGAGTCGAGCTTCTTGTTGTTTTCTCTGGTCACTTCTTCGATCTCTTTTTGTCTTTCTCACCTCACCAAAAGACACAGAGAGGGCAGGACCCTCCACCAAAATGAGCAGAGTAAGAAGAAGCATCGGAGAAATAGAAAAGATCCAGGGAAAAGAAAGGAGCCCCGCAGCACCGAAGCACACTGGTAGAGTCGCGGAGGCAAGAGCCTGCTTGGAAAAAGCCAAATATAACCTCAGTATCTCGCGAAACACAAAAACAGAGATTAAGGACGAAGTCCTTAAGGCTGTCGCGAGGCTCTACCAGTTGGTGAAGGAGGCGGAAGAAGAACCAAAAGAAAGAGAGGAAAAGAAAGAAGTAGTAGAAGAAGAGCAAAGGAAAAAGACGAAAAAAGGAAAGGACATAGAAGAAATCCTGGAAGAACAGAAGGAGATGATAAGAGCAAATGGAGAGAAGCTGGACGACCTAAAAGAAAAGAACAGTATACGGTTGGTAATTCACTAGCAAAATGACCATAGAAGACAAGTGTTAAAATGGGGTGAGTCTAAAAAAAATGGACAAAAGAGATTTGGGAAGGCCCACAGGTTTCAATAAATCAATACGAGAATAAAAAAAGACTATTTAGAAATGTAAGTTATGGTGTTTTTTGTTTGAAATCAGAAGAACATAGGCCCAGTAAATTGCTGCAAGCTTTTACATTATTCCTATAAGCTCTTTTACTTGAGCGATGGTCAGTATTATTTAATTATTTATGTACACACAAACATGAAAAAACAATATAAACGGAAAAATTAGTACAAAGGCACAGCTTATTTCATGATGAAATTTCTTCCAGCAGGCCGAAACAAAAGGAAAGGATGTAAGATAAGTAGGCGAGTGTGTACTTTTAAATAAATAAAAGTATAAATACATAAATATACATTCAACTTATAAAATGATAATCACGAAATATCACGCCATCTAGTGATAAAAAGAAAATCTTCGATGCACGATCTAGTCCATTCTTTATTGACTTTTTTATTATTCTCTTTTTGACGAATCTTTTTGAATTTAGAAGCTCCCACACTGACGTTTTAACGTGTTAAAAGATAAACATAAATATGTTCCAATATTACTAACAGACAAAATTAATCCTTAACTTAAACACATAAGGCACAAAGTGACCACTGAGATATGTCAGTGAACCGTCACCCCCCTCCATCTGGGGCAAGTTGGGTTTGTGTTTGTGAACACGTGATGTGTACACGTGGTCACTTCTGTAGTTATATTCATGTTACAGTTCTAAACAAACGATGGTATTATATAATAATTTATGCGTATAGTTGGTTGGTTGAAAGAAGTGTCAGAGGCGGAGTAATCATTGAATACTGTTACAAACTACTGTTTAAAACACTTAACTATTACCAAACGACTGGATATGATTTATTTTTTATCTTAATTAAGGAAATTAACGTTAATATAAACATGGTTTAGAGTTAAAACACAGTACTTAAAAATTCAAGAAAGAACTGACTTAAGAATAGAGAAGTCAGCTACTTACAATACAGTTCGCGTTAGTTCAGCTTTTTTCTGTGTTCGGAGGTTCAGCTATCACAAACATTTGACTGTTATTTATAAAGAAGACGATGTTAGTATGTTTGTCCGTTATTCAGAATTCTTTGCTAAATCGGCTCACCTAATGGTGAATTAAATTATACTACAAGTTCCTAAACAACGCCCTAATCCGAGGTTCGAGTCCCGTTCGGGGACGCCATTACGCTCGTTGTGTAAATGTTTAAGGTTGAGAGCCATCGCTCGCCAACTGCTCGGTGAAGCCGTAAGGCCATTGCGGCCAACAGCAGTAGTCGTCTCAAAAAAATATTCCTAAGTACCTGCACGTGAACTGGGGCGTGCAAACGTCAGAGAGGTCACTGGTACTCCAAGGACCGAGATCTTATTTTTGGGGGTCTAGTGGACACTTAATTTTTTGGGGACTAAGGGTCCAAGAGTGGACTAAAACATTAATTTTACGTCTAATTTTAGGCAAATATTTTGTGGAAATATTAGTTGTCTCCTTCAATCCTATTCACCTATCGCAGTCCACTGCCATGACATAGGTCGTCCCCCCATTTCAATGTCGGAAACAAATTCAAAAACATCCAGACTTGACCAAAGAAGTAAATATTTGTAAATTTTCGGAAAGGATAGTGGTTCAATACAATAAAGTAAAGCTTTGCGGCTTTTGGTCATGTCTTGTACTCGTTATTTCACATAGTCATCATTACAGCGACGATTGCCTTTTGCTTTGAGTGTAGTTGCTTGACATAAAAAGTCATGGTACTCAAGTTTTTGTACTACATTCCCTACCACAGATATTTTTCGTAAATCTCTGTTACTTAGCCTTCAGCCAGAGATACAGCGATACTTAAGGCTATCTGCTAAAGAAGAACAAAAGGATCATTATATAAGATATATCAGACTCATAAACTTGGTGTCCATCAGGGTAGAACATTGCATCTTTAGCTTCTGAAAATTTAGAGAACATGTAATTTCTTGCAGAGCGCTAAATATATGACTCATCCCTTTGTCACCTCAATTTGAGGTACTTGATGGCTTGATGAACCTGTACGGTGTTGGCGGCTGTATTACGAGCGATGGAACCAAAGTTTAAGTCACTCATTACATTATGTCGACCCTTTACATCCGACGATCACGTTAATTCCTGTTTTATATCCTCCTACCAGTAGTTTGCCAACTGACAACTTTAAGGTGTAAACGCGAATAAGCTTTGGGTTACCTCATAACAATTCCCCATACAAAAACCTCACCCACTTTTCTAAGCACGTGGACCTTTCGTCCCGGTGAGCAATATAGACCTTAACAATACAGTCCAAGTTTAGAGCCTCTGGCCCATTCAACGGCTTCCCATACACAGCATCTATACAAATTACGTATAATCGAATTTCAACTTTAATACTCATGCAATAAGGTCTCTGTGGTAAAGTAATTAATGATTTCAAAGGCGTAAAGGTAATTTCCAACTGTTACAATTACAATCAAACCGTTTGATATAGTTGAAATATGGCTTTAGGACAATACTCGGCTTTCATGGGTATAGAGCGACTGTTTTACATATAGGGCAAAGCTTTCGCAATTAAAATCAAATCAATTATAACTAATAAGTCTAGTAGTCGTAGCAATAAGATTGTACAAAAGCAAACGGATCATACATTTGAATATTCATAGAATGTTAAAATAATTACGTTAAATAAGCCATAGCTTGGCTTGGGTTTCAGAGAAAAGTAGAAATTATTTTATTCAAGAAAAAAGTTGAATAAAGGCCTACCTAGGCTACGCATGGTAATTTCTTCATTCATAGTTACATGACATCAATAGAATACTGCATTAGCCCATTATGACACATCTAAATAAAAACAGTAAAATCATGATCGATCGCTCATAAATGTCAACGTACTTTAACAATTTCAGATGCCCTCATAATAAAATTATCATCATAAAATATTTCATATTTTTATTTCATCTCAACATGCTGTAAATTAGAAACTTTATGGTGTTCTGTTTCAATTAAATTTTTACTTTCCACATCTTGCGACTACCAAATGTGTGGCCTAAATTATCGGATGCATCAACTGTGCCCTTTCCAAGACCCATCTAAACAGCTGATACTATATCATAAACACTAGTTTCCTTCACACTCGAATTTAAGCTCAATGTGCTCTATAATAAATCTATTTTCGCGTCAGCAGCATCTCTACAATTAGTCGTAAATTGTACTCCTAGTTTGTTTTTTGTGCTTCCATATGCAGACGAATCCATGTGTGTGTACGCTTAAACACATAGATCAATAAATGTAGAAGGCTTAACTTAGGTTAGCAA
The DNA here is from genome assembly GCA_019425675.1 of Leucinodes orbonalis. Lineage (NCBI taxonomy): Eukaryota > Metazoa > Arthropoda > Insecta > Lepidoptera > Crambidae > Leucinodes > Leucinodes orbonalis. The sequence continues at coordinate 18,978 of PQWD01000335.1, read as the reverse complement.
CACCAAATATCGTTTTTTCTATATAATATTATTATATTAAATTATTGTTGTCCGGCGGTCGACGATTTGTAGAGGGTGGCTGGTGAAAGATGGATGCAAGCTGCTCAGAACTCGGCAGCTTGCTCATCGAAGAAGTCCCATGTTCAGCAATGGACGATGGTGGGCTGATTTTGAAGTTGTTATTAAAAATTGGTCCAGATAATTTATAGTACAATATTTATCTGATAATTTTCATTAGCCAATTTGAATGTTGAGCGATATTAATTCACTGTCTCAGCGAATTAAGTACTGTGTATTTGCCAGAAAAAAAGATAAAAGAGTGATTTAATTAATTTATGATAACAATATATAAAATCCTACTGAACAAAGATAATCTTGTCGTTTGTGCTTTTAATTGAAGCATCATAAACAGACCAGAGTTACTAAAACAAAAAAATATAAACCGTGACCGACTACAATAAACAAACATATTAAAAAATCTTTCTGAATCTTTTGTTTACTCGATTGTTAATGATCAAATTATTTCGTCCCCAATAAACAGGCAACTACATTTTTTTGGGCACAAAACAAATTTAAGACACTCGACTGCACCCTCTGTATTTATTTCAACTATTGTTTTTTCTGGTCATACTAGTCGCCGTGGGTCATTTCACCAACAGTAAATGGATGCAGCTGAGACATGGACACTGACTGCGGGATTGGTTCACAAGTTCAAAGTCACTCAACGCGCAATGAGCGAGCTATGCTTGGAGTCTCTCTTAGGGATAAGATTAAAAATGATTTAATTAGTAAGAGAACTAAAGTTACCGACATAGCCCGCCGGCAATCAGCAAGTTGAAGTGGCAGTGGGCTGGTCACGTAAGTCGCAGAACCGATGGCCGTTGGAGCAGACGAGTTCTGGAGTGGAGACTGCGTCTTGGCAAGCGTAGGGTAGGACGCCCTCCGGCCCGATGGACCGACGCCTTGCGAAAGGTCGCTGGTGGAGGCTGGATGAGAAAAGCGGAGGACCGGGATATCTGGCGCAAAATGGGGGAGACCTATGTCCAGCAGTGGACTGCAATAGGTTGAAGAGAAAGAGAGAAATGGATGCAGTGTCGATATTACTGTATTGATTTCTCCCTTCCTCCTTTAAACAATGCGTGGTGTTTCGTTTGGATTTGGTAAAAAATTAAACGTAAATTAAAAACCGTTAGCCGTGTGGTGACGTAGCCGTGTGGTGACGGCAGACTAGAATACAATTGTCACCACCCCTACTCTTCCTAGGGTGTCGTAGAAGGCGACAAGGGAATATTTCCACCAAGTGATGGGCAGCAGCATCACTTAGGTACTGGCGTATCTCTGCGCTCACCAACCCGCCTGCCAAGCGTGGTGAGTATGGCATTTACCCCCTATGAAAGACGCAGTTAAGAATTGGCCCCTAGTCCCCGGCGGCCCCGCTATTCCGGGCTACGGTAGCGGCCACGGTTACGGCGGGCAAGGGGTGCTAAGAATCTCCGGCAGAGATCCGGCTACCAAAAAACAACAACGGCAATTAAAACTGGCAACATATAACACGCGCACACTGAGGACTGACGAAAACTATTAGAGCTGGAAACGGAGTTAGCAGGTTGCATTGGGACATAATAGGTTTGTGTGAAGTCCGAAGACAGGGGGAGGACACCACAATACTGCAATCCGGCAACCTGTTTACTACCGTGAGGGCGACCAGCTATCCCGGGGTGGTGTCGGGTTTCTCGTCCATAAGTCTCTCATCAACAACATCGTGAAGATCGAAAGTGTGTCAGCTAGGGTAGCGTACCTTGTACTAAGAATCACCAAGCGCTATGCGCTGAAGGTGGTACAGGTTTACGCACCGACTTCATCGCACTCCGACGATGAAGTGGAGGCTATGTATGATGATATCAGCAGAGCAATGCATACCTCCAAGACACACTTTACGGTCGTTATGGGAGACTTCAACGCAAGGCTGGGCATTCGAAGTGGTTGTGAGTTGAAAGTGGGGCAATATGGATTTGGACACCGGAACCCCAGGGGACAGCGGCTGGCCGATTTCATGGAAAAAGAGGGACTCTTTATGATGAACTCTTTTTTCAAGAAGCCGCCGCAGAGGAAGTGGACTTGGTTGAGTCCCGATGGTTCCACACGAAATGAGATTGACTTCATCATGACCACCAGAAGACATATATTTAACGACGTCTCTGTGATCGCCAGGGTGAAAACCGGTAGCGATCACCGTATGGTAAGAGGCACGTTAAATATTAATGTTCAACTGGAGAGGTCTCGCCTGATGAAGTCTACGCTCCGACCTAACGTGCTTCAAATCAATAACCCCGAGAGCTTTCAACTCGAACTGCAGAATCGCTTTGAATGCCTAGAGAGCTGCGTAACAGTGGACGATATAAATAGCGGGCTAGTGGAAACTCTGCAAACAGTTGGGTCTAAGTTTTGCAAGGGACAACGCAAATTAAGACCCAATAAACTATCTCAACAGACTCTCGATCTCATGGCGACAAGACGACAGATGAAACTGCAGTCTTCAGACGACGCGTCACAATACCGGCAGCTTAATAGACGTATATCCAGCTCCTTGCGACGCGATATTCGTCGCTTTAATACAAAGTGTATTAAAGAGGCGATCGAACGGAACAGGTTCCAAGGTGTTTGCGAGGAACACGTCTGTTGGGCAAAGCCAGCTGACTAGTCTGAAGACCAACAGTGGAAATGTAGTCTCATCTAAACCAGAGATTTTGAGGGAGATTGAGAAGTTTTACAGCGAGTTATATACCGCTACACAGATTCCCGCTTCAAGCTTAGCCGAAGACCCGAGAGCTAAGTTAACCCGACATTTATCTGAGGATATCCCGGAAGTCACCTTGAGCGAGATTAGGATGGCTCTGAAACAACTTAAGCGAAATAAGGCCCCCGGAGAAGACGGAATTACCGCAGAACTTTTGAAAGCAGGTGGCACGCCAGTGCTTAAGACCCTTCAGAAGCTCTTTAATTCCGTGATCCGTGAGGGTGCGACGCCAGAGGCGTGGAGCAATGGCGTGGTGGTGCTTTTCTTCAAAAAAGGCGACAAAACCTTGCTGAAGAATTATAGACCCATCACGCTATTGAGCCACATTTACAAGTTGTTCTCCAGAGTCATCACGAACCGTCTCGCGCGTAGGTTTGATGATTTCCAGCCCCCGAACAAGCCGGGTTCCGCAAAGGCTTCAGCACCATAGACCACATACATACGCTGCGGCAGGTTATACAGAAGACTAGAGAGTATAACCGGCCATTATGCTTGGCGTTTGTGGACTATGAGAAAGCCTTTGATTCGATCGAGACTTGGGCTGTGCTTCAGGCCCTCCAACGGTGCCATATTGACTTTCGCTATATCGAAGTATTGAGATGTCTGTACGAGAGCGCTACTATGTCAGTCCGTGTACATGAAGAGCTTACACAACCTATCCAATTGCACCGAGGAGTGAGACAGGGAGACGTTATATCTCCGAAACTGTTCACAGTTGCGTTGGAAGATATGTTTAAGCTGCTCGATTGGAAAGGACTTGGCATCAACGTGAATGGCGAGTACATCACTCATCTTCGATTTGCCGATGATATAGTAGTCATGGCAGAATCCATGGAGGATTTAAGCACTATGCTCGAAACCCTAGACGGAGCTTCTCAACAGGTGGGTCTTAAAATGAACATGGACAAGACGAAAGTCATGTCTAATGCCCATGTCGTACCTATACCGATATCAGTTGGAAGTTCTGTCCTCGAAGTTGTTGACGAATATGTGTACCTGGGACAGGTAGTCCAAATGGGTAGGTCCAACTTCGAGAAGGAGGTTTCTCGTCGAATCCAATTAGGATGGGCAGCGTTCGGGAAGTTAAGGCAGATCTTTTCGTCCAAAATACCTCAGTGTCTCAAGACGAAGGTCTTTGACCAGTGTGTGTTGCCAGTTATGACATACGGAAGCGAAACGTGGTCGCTCACTAAGGGCCTCTTGAATAGACTCAAGGTTGCTCAGCGTGCTATGGAGAGGGCTATGTTAGGTGTCTCCCTACGCGATAAAATCCGAAACGATGATATCCGTAGGAGAACTAGGGTGACCGACATAGCCCAGAGGATTAGCAAGTTGAAGTGGCAGTGGGCAGGGCACATAGTGCGTAGAACCGATGGCCGATGGGGCGGAAAGGTTCTCGAGTGGCGTCCACGTAACGGAAAGCGAAGCGTAGGCCGACCCCAACCAGATGGACGGATGATCTGGTTAAGGTGGCGGGTAGCAGATGGATGTCAACTGCAAGGGATCGGTCCGCGTGGAAATCATTAGGGGAGGCCTTCGTTCAGCAGTGGACATAATTGGGCTGTAATGATGATGATGATGATGATGAAATTAAAAACATTTCAAGTGTTTTAGTGTAAAGTTTCTTAGAAATATTTAGAGATAGGTACATGCTCGCTGGTGTACGATTGCATCGCACATTTGCAAACGCAAGCATTTGTGATTTGTAATGTACGCGTATTATTTAATTTAGTTCAAGTTCTAATATTATTGTGTACACACATTTTTTACAATAAATGAAAGAGAAAGAAAGAAAAAACATTTATTTCACCACAAAATTGTACAATGACATAACAAGGACAATACAACAAAACAATTAAAAAGAGAAATTAAAAATAAAAAGTAAGAACATATAACATAAATTAAAATGTTGTGGTCAAAAATTCAAGCAAATTGTGTTTACCTGTTTTCACAAATACAAGTCAAAGTTTACCAGATGGCAAGATCTCGTATAGCTGGAATTAAGCATAAGCTAATAATTAAATAAGATGGACCTAACGTTAAATAAACCTGATTTTATATTTTAATCAAAATTAGTAAAGCAGACTTATGTATCTGCAAATAGTTTATATAGATGTCAAGTATTGCTCACTATGTAGAGTCCATGAAAATTTTCACAATTAATATTTAACTTTTTATAATATTTTATGCAAAGTAAAACGTACTTACAAGTAATCTTGAAAATTTATTTACAAAACGCAGACTTCTTCGAAATTGCAATATCATTTTATTTTTCTCAGCCTTACTATCAGTACTTCGGTAAACACAGTTTATTGTTAGTTCTCCTCTCAAATTTAATACTTTCAACAGCATTATCCCGATCTTAAGTACATTTCGACGAATCCATTTATGTCGATCTTAAAAATACGATTTGCGTGACCAAAAAGCTCTTAAGTTCTAGCCCCAAAGTCCGTTATTGTATGAACATTAAATTCTTTCCAGAGACCTGCTAGAGATTGTAAAAAATCTTTACCTGTTTGGTGGTTTCTTTTCATCTACTTTTTGATGATATGGCCTTTATTTTTTTCTCGTTTACTAGATTGCAGCTTTTGTAGTTCTGATAATAAATGTAAAATTCCCTGGCTTAAATGTTTTTATTTGGTTTGCTACTACACACTGTTTAGACCGAATTTGATTAGATGATTAAATGCCCTAGGTTTTGTTTCCAATACTGTCACGAAATAGATGAATAATATGTATTATATTAGAATTATACATTAAATTTATTAATGTCATTTCCTATGCACATAATTCTACTTGTGATATAACTAAATTAAACACAATTTATTTTTTTGTAGATATCTTTACTCAAATAAATCTTTCACAGATACTTTTGAATAATTGTATGTTTTTGACGACTCTACCACCGACTCGGAAACAATGATATTCTGTACATATAAAGGTAGAAACGCCATCCGTGCCTCAAAATCGAACCGCCGAAGACAGTATAATTTGTACTCTTTTGTTTAGGTAAATGTGTTCGAAATTCTAAATGTGTATGTGTGCTGTCACTGCATTCGGAACACTTTTTTCGATTGTTTTGTGAGCATAATCACGAATCCATACTTTTTACATCATTTCTCGGAAAAAGTAGTTTTCAAAAAGAGCCGGCAAGACACACACTATAGTCACTCTTTGCAACTTAGAATTCCCTACAATAACTCCGTAAAATTAATCCAGCACGTGTTATCAGACTCAAGAACCAAATTTGCCGTTCAAATATAAAATCAGTTTGGGCAAAATTTTGAATATGATATGCGTTCACCTGGCAACTGTTTAACAAAACTTAAATAGATCCCGAACTACATCTGCACTGGATGATTACGCCGATATTCGTCAGTTGAATGGAAGTAATAAAAACGTTTTACTGACAGTTCTCAACTCCCCAGAGCACCGTTCCGAAACCAAAACAGAATCCGAAACTGCCATGTCAATGGAAATGTTTGTATATAATGAAAGCTTATATTAATCACACAACGGGGAATCAAAGATCGTAGGAACGTAGGCCTTTTGCAAATGTCCAACAATGCAATCAATTAAGCTTCTAGTCAGCTGTCAAAATACAAAAGTCATTCTGATTTTGCAACTTCACAGTCCTTTAGCTATGGTTATAACTGAATTCATGTTGAGGATAGAAACATGATGGCGATAATCAAATGAGATACGCTGTTTGGCAACAAATGAGATATGATAATATTTAAAAAATATATATTTCAAACGTGATTTGCGTGATCTATTAATTAGCAATCACAACATTCAATCTACAAAATTAAGGGCACAGACTCGTTTTGATGTCCTATTTTAACCTAGATCCAGCTATCTAGCAACAGCTATTCAAAAAGCATAAGTGCTCTTGAGAAAAAAACTAATTTTAAGGGTATCAAAGCACTATGGAGTCTACGTACCTACACTTGATAAATGTTATTTTATATATTTCTTAAATACCAAATCTATAATCTGTTGCAAAAACAATTGAACACAAACAAGTACATTAATCCTTTATATCTAAACTATCTCAAGAACATTCCAGAACACAATTTTTCATGGCTGCCTAGCGCAATGTATAAAATACGTAGCTACAAACAGCTACAAATGACAATTTATTAGTGTGACATTTCTGTGTTTATTTCAAAACTAGCTTTTGCCCGCGGCTCGATTAACGATGGTGACGAAAACAGACTTTAATTTTTCGCCACTGTAGGTGGAAATTACGAGTATTATACGTCTTTCCCTCAATTTCATATAAATTTTTCGCCAATTTTTTCGAAAATTTTCACAAAACCAATAAAAATGGTCAATAGACAAATAGTTCACATACTAATTTTAAACTTTCTACCGTAATTGCAAAATGCTCAATACAATTTTCCATTTTAGGGAATGAGGGGTTAGAATAAATTGCCATGTCTCTCTCCAGTCTCACCTTTGTCATATCAAATTTCATCAAAATCCGTTCAGCCGTCTAAATGATAAAGCCTAATGAACAGACTGAGTTACTTTCGCATTATAATATTAGTATGGATACTCGACGCCCGTGACAGATGCCTTTGACATTATCGCATTGGACGATCAAATAGGTCTGCCTGTACAAGTAAAAGACAACTGACATAATAAATAAGATCAAATTACATTAAAACTCCCTTTAATAGATTAAGATCTGGATACAATTCTTATTAAATGAGTCGAGATGATAATGCAATGTAATCATCCATCACGGTGAGTGTATCAATACGAAGATGAATCATCTTGAACAAGAAGTACATTTTTGTTTGAGCAATTTAAATATTAGGCTTTTTTACGCTACATTATTGGTTACAATGCAATTAAGATTACATCGGTATTAGGTACATCAATTTACATTAAAACTTGAGCTTCTTACACATTATTCCTTAAATACAAATATAACATGACATCAATGATATTCTATATATATAAAGGTAGATACGCCATCCGTGCCTCAAAAACGAACCGCCGAAGAGAGTACAGTTTGTACTCTTTTGTTTTGGTAAATGTGTTCGAAATTTGAAATATGTGTATGTGTGCTGTTACTGCATTCGAAACACTTTTTTCGATTGTTTAGTGAGCATATCACGAATCCATACTTTTTTACATCATTGCATTACATATTACCTTAAGCCAACTTATAAAAACTTAATAATTACCAATAAACGTCGTATACATTATATTACTTATCTTGAGCTTAATTACCTGCTACTAATTACAGAAATAATTATTCATTTCTAGTTGTTAACAAGAAACCTATACAGATAAGTTACTATTAATCATATAAATACAAGCACATGTATACAAGTACTTGCTATTAATGAATACAAACACAGCGTGGCAACGTGTACGTAGTGTGTGTAGGAATACGCAATGTGCGTGTTTGCGCGCATGTGTGCGTGCGTGCGCGCATGTGTGCGCTTGTCAGGTGCCATCAGCTGTTGCTCAGGCGCATCCCATATGACTTCAAGGACGTCTTGTGGATGTTTTTTACGCTTCTGGTCTCAGCGGGTTTTACGTCGGAGGGTGTGGGTTGCTATGCCGGTTTTGGTGTTAGTCGATCACTGGCAGAGATCAACATGTTTGGATGTATGTAAAAGGAAGTTAGACGAAGGCTAGTTGGTGTATTTGGAACGAGAGTAGTATTTATTTATATTTAAATTAAATGTCGTTAGTATTATTTCGTTTCGTAATTATAATTAAAAGCCATCACTAAATATAGGGTAGGCTTAAGAATAATATGGGAAAAACTGAAATATCGATTATATGTAAGTTATCATCATTAAATTGACTTGATTAAATGAGACGTTCTAAATTTAATGAGTATTTTATTTTCGTTTATCAATTACTCAAACTTTAAGCAGCGTTTTGTAATATACAAAGCTAACATTTCGTTTTTATATCTTGTAAATTTTGAAGAATTGACATTTTTTTGTAAGATATAGACAGATATAGCTGCGCGCACAGTTATGTTCTTGTAATTGTACTGGTTTCCACGGAAAATCAGCGTAGAGATGTCTTACAGGCACCTCTACAATATAAGCTGAGCGACCAATTTAGTGTCATTATTTAATTGCATAACTTTAAATTATTAGTCTAAGTACCGATGATTGATTTGTTTTATATGTACATGTAACTAAAATACTCTAAATAAACGTTTTTATTATTATTTTTAAATACAGTATCTATATCTACTCAAAATGCTATGGAGTGACATATACATATTGAACTATTCTATTCACAGTAACGCCATCTATTGCATGCGGTTTGCATTTACGCAAAACTGAGATACATTTTAGAGCGTCAGTGGCAAAGTGGTGTGGACTGTCGCCTTCCTACCGGGAGGGCTGTGGTTCAAATCCCGACTCGTACTAATGTATTTTCGAATTTCGAAAATATATGTACGTTATCCGACGCTCTTACGGTGAAGGAAAACATCGTGAGGAAACCTTCATGCACGCCTGCGAAGAGATTCAAAGGTTGTGTGTGAAGTCGTCCAATCCGCACTGGGCCCGCGTGGACGACTAAGGCCTAATCACCCTATACGGGTAGGCTCGTGCCCTCGGTGGGGACGATTAATGAGCTGATGATGATGATGAGATACATTTTTATATTAACCTTGACACAGCATATTTTGTATTTCAAAAACTTTTTTGTAATTAATATGTTAAATATACATATGTAATGCTGAAAACATTAATTTAAATACTTAATTATATTCGTTAGGTACTTTAAGACATTCTTATAAGTGCTTCTACTTTGTAGTACATTAATATAAATTGGAATAATACCGTATTGATATCAAATAACAAGTTGAACATTATAATTATTACTGCTATTAAAAGTAATGACTAGGAAGGTAATTCGATTAAGATAAACTGTTTTATTAATTCATTTCATATCCATCCAAGCAGAACTGAGATACTAACAATTTATGTAATGATAAAGATCAGCTGCTAATTAAAGTAGACGTAGTTTCAACTAAAACTACACAAGCTATGAATTCATTATGAGGCTCACTGGCCACTGAAAATTATTCGAATCGTCAAATTAATTCGTCATAATTTACCATAATGATGACAACGTAGATAATGATTAAATACCGAAGATTTTAAATCTTTGTAAAATACTTCTGGAATTGCCTACTATTATACAAGGATATGTATCCTAATTTCGTGATCATCTCATTTTACGTCCCCACCGATTGTGCGGATTGACCGAGTTCACGCATAACCTTTTAAACTATTCGCAGGCGTGCGCAGTTTTTCTCTCAATGTTTTCCTTCACCGAAAGAGCGCCGAATGAACGTATATGTAATGCAAAAAATCGAAAACACTTTGGTACGTGGCGGGATTTGAAACTGCAACCTCCAGATCGGAAGGCAATAGTTCTCACTAATGAGCCACCGACGGAATGGAATCTTTTCGAATGGAAAATTAAATATATATGTCAGTTTTCGTTTACAAAGCTATGTAGACAAAAACGATATCGATAAGTAAACATCAGAAATGTCAGTGATGCTAAAAATGCCCTTTGACTTAAGCCCGTGAATATAACTGTGTAATCTTCTTTCTTCTTACGGATCTTATAATCTTTTAGTGCCAAGACAAACTCACGAGGCTAATCAGGTCAGCTAATAAGTAAAAGAAATGTAAAAACGATTATCTTCCTAAATTTGAGTCACCAAACAAGTGGTTTGCTGATATGAATTGAATCGATTGATATACCAAGCAAAAGCAAGTCTATTGCTTGCCTGAGTAGATATGATAGTGATGAGATATCCCACTTTTAAGTGTTCGAAATCCTTGCTTTCTTTGGTACAAATGAAAAACCTTTTTCTAAAAACATTTATCGCATAGTTACCCCGAACTTAAAAAAAAACTTTAAAAATAGCATACCCGTCTCCCAGACCCATCGCTAATTCCATCATGCACGTCCACAAGCCAGAACATGACCAAATAGGAATGCCCCAGGATACATTCAAGTACCTTCAAGACGTATATCTTTTTATACTGGTCGAGTACCTTCCGCGCCCAACACAAGGAAAGCACGCACACATACGTGTAGTCACGTGTTGATCGTGTACAGATTTACCCCAGCTGACTACGCACACCTATACAACGCACACAAATGAGAGAACGTGTAATGTGTGTTTACAACACTTAGATCTACGTAGGGTTGTCAAAAATGCTGGAGTCTTTTTTTTACTTAGATAAAAGAATAAGTAAGGCTAAATATTAAAATAGAGATTTCTTCTGTTTTAAAAATGTGCCAAATTTAAAAAGTTAAACGTCTAACAATAACGTTGTGTTTTTATTTAAATCGTGTAGTAAAGTTTCAGTAAACGTCAAATCTAGCGGAGATTCTCCATCTAGATGAATCGTAGATGGTCGAAATTAGACCTAGTGTATTTTTATACTGCATCTTGTCGCAGATATTTTTCATTGCCATAACAAGGCTACTTTAGGTACGTGTAGATGAGCGGAATAAAATTATGAAAAGTCTACGAAAACATTAAAAGGTCTCAAAAATAAGTTTTAACTTATTAATAATATATTTATATATATTGTAGTTCACCGTTGGTCTTGATATTTGTGATGACTTAATTTAATTTTAACTGCCCCCATAGTCGAGTGAGTACAGCGTTCGGCTTAGAGCGCCGCACAACCCGGGGTCGTTGGTTCACATCCCGCGGGTAAAGCCACTGTGTGATTTTTTCTAGATAGGTTAGATCATTACAGACTAAATCACCTGATTATCCAAAAAAAAGATGATATGATAAGAGGATATATTAAGCCGTCCCGGCTACAATCTTAGGATGGTAGTCGTTAACGCCTACCCAATCTCCCCATAGCTATAAAGTGTGGAAAGGCCTGTGCCCTACAATGGGCCAACAGGCGGATGATTTTCATTATTAAGATCTTTACCATAAAATATTGCGTACCTATAAACTGAGCTTGTAGGCAGCCCTGCTTGAGCCTGTAGTCGTAGGATGTTGACTGTTCGTAACGTAATGAGCGGGTTTCGAAAAAAGTACAAGAAATGTAGGGTGGTGTGAGTGAGATATAGCATATCCCTCATGAGCAGCCCGCATAAGTGCAAGAGGGACGGTGATCTTTTATTTTGCGTCGGCAGCGTGTTCCTTTTTCGAAAGCCACGGGAGGCAAGGTGCGTTCGATTTTTAAATTGACCTGAGTGATGTGTGACGAAGTCAATGCATTTTTGTTTCGTATAGTCCAAGTATAGAATGCGTAATAAGTACTAAAGTACGCATGGCTAGATATTATAAGGAGGGGGAGTATAAGACTTTATACGTAACTACAATGCAATATAAATGAGTTTGATTGTATACATTTGTATAATTCAATATGAGTTAAAAGCAAACAGGAGACTAGTAGCCTAATAAAGTATTTCTTTATCAGTGCCAGGATATTTCTTCTAAAGGGCATACTGAGGCTACCAAAATTATTTCAAAGAAAGTATGATCAATTTAAATAATAGTTACACTTGTTAGAATCATAACAAGTGAAAATGAAACTTTAATAATGTAGGCATATTCGATGGTAATGCTTTTAAATTTATCATCATCAGATTATAAAGTCTCATTGCAGGTCATAGGTTTTCTCACGCAACATTGTATTTGGAGAAATTCGAGAGTAAAATAAACTAAATATAACATGTAATATATAATATGTATATATATACATATATATATTTAATTTAATTATTATTTCAATAATAACGAAATTGCTTCGTTACTTATTACAGTAAATAAGATTAGCTCGAATTAATTCATATTCGCCTCGTTCAAAATATTAATCTTTTCATTCCGACTGAAGACCTCAAGGATTTAAAATGTGGCGTGTAGTTTAGAAACCTTAGATGGACAATAAACAATCAAAATAATTTGACATAAAATTATTCAATAAAATTTTGATTCTAACGCGAACAAAATCGAAAGTACGAGCATATTTTGTCACTTATTTTGTCACTGAGCGTCGGTGGCTCAATGGTGTGGACTGTCACCTTCCTACCGGGAGGGCTGAGGTTCAAATCCCGACACGTACCAATGTGTGTTTTCGAATTTTCAAAAATATATGTACGTTATCCGACGCTCTTACGGTGAAGGAAAACATCGTGAGGAAACCTGCGCACGCCTGCGAAGAGATTCAAAGGTTTTGTGTGAAGTCGTCCAATCCGCACTGGGCCCGCGTGGACGACTAAGGCCTTTACACCCTATACGGTTAGGCTCGTGCCCCTCGGTGGGGACGTTTAATGTCCTGATGATGATGATTTTGTCACTATGACATGTAGCGATTATGGATTCGGGAAAACGGGATTATAAAGGAAAGTTTTGCTAAATTGACGGATGGGCATAATTTTGCCGCGGACACTTTTTGAGTGAGATTGTGCACATAATTAGTTTACTGTTTATCTTAAATTTAAATGCAAACTAATAGCACTCGTAGCGCCATCTAGACATTGGAACTGTAATGACACTTTATTATAACAAATTCAATGATATTCGGTATATATAAAGGTAGATACGCCATTCGTGCCTTAAAAACGAACCGCCGAAAGTACAGTATACTCTTTTGTTTAGGTAAATGTGTTCGAAACTCGAAAAATGTGTATGTGTGCTGTCACTGTATTCGGAACACTTTTTTTAATTGTTTTGTGAGCATATCACAAATCCATACTTTTTTATATCATTGAAACAAATTTGGTTATTGCTCTCTATCACTCAATGTAACAATCTAGTTTTTGATAAAGATTTTTATTTTCTATTTATTTAAACTTAAAATAATTCATTTACTTTTGAATTTTCAATTATTAATAATCATTTTATGAGTCTACTTTTTCTTTTTGGATAACACTATTATATTTGTCCACCATTTTTATGTACACTTAAGGATAAATTTAATTAAGTATGGTTGGTGATCTTATAATTTTACAAATTTGCTTTTGCTCTACATTGTTTTTATTTATTTTTATTCTTCTTAATCATTCACACAGTAACAATAATATTATAATACTGCTCAATAAATATGTTGTTAAAATTTAGATTGCTATTTAATGAGCAACATTCATTATTCATAAAGAAAATCATCATGTGAATAAATCATTTATGAACATTTTATTTGATTGCAATAAATGATTTTGAGTTCGAGCTTTGGGACTTAGGACTTAGGGATTTAAGTTTCCAGTAAATAACTAAGTATTCCACAAGTTTTAATTGATTATTTAATTTTGAAAGGAAATTTTGCCCCATGAAAGTAAATTTATTAATACAAGTAAACAAAACATTACACTATGTAAAATTCAAGGTATGTTCTATGAATACTTATCTTTAATTTTAAATCAGGATTTACTCATATAATGCAGATGATAGAAAATTACAAAATTGAATTATGATTACAAGTATTATGTCACTAACTATTGAAACTAGTGACATATTTTTTGTGATTCTACCAGCCCTCGAACATATACTCAAGGCAAGAAATACATCAAAGGATAAGAATTATTCAACCTATCCCATCTAATTCCTAGACGGATTCTAGTATAAAAACCATGTAAAACAGCAAATTTTATATGACCATTATGACGATGGCATTCCGAACAGCTGTCGGTCGATCAGCTGATCACGCGCACACGCACACGCGTTCGCTAGTGTGTGTGGCAAAAAAATACCGGTAACGCGGCTTGTGGCATCCGTCGGCGACAAAGATTATTTAGCACAGACACGACAGACGTGGTGTTACTGCCTATTATTATTATTATATATAGTCATCAGCCTGTTACAGTCCACTACGGGCACACGCTTTCCAGTACAGCATAGCTATAGGGAGATTGGGCCGTTAACCACCACGTGGGTTCATTGGTGTTTTTCGAACTGACTACTGCTGTTGACCGCAGATGGCCTTTTCAGCTTCACCGGGCAATAAGGTCCATTGGTAGGTGTAGCCGGGACCGACGGCTTAGCATGCCCTCCGAAGCCCGGAATCATCGTGACTTTCGGACAATCAGGGGATTCAGCCTGCAAAGTCCTCACCAAAATGCAAAATCAATGACATTCCACAATGCGGTTCCCTCATGGGATTTTTTTCACTGTGCGGTTTCCCCGCGAGATTTCAACCCACGACCTCCCGATCACGCAGCGTTCTCTATCTATTTGGTGTAATTGGTTGAGACTTCGGCTCTTACACCAAGGGTTCCGGGTTTGGTCCCCGGGCATTACAATCATTCGTGTGCATGAACATGTCTGTTTGTATTGGTCTGGGTGTTTTCTATGTATAATATGTATGTATTTACAAATATATACATATTACATTTAAGTATGTTTATACGTGATTTAGTACCCATATTACATACTAAAGGCATCGTTTGGGACTAGATGGCGCTGTGCGAATGTCAGTGAATATTCATTAATTTATTTCTATGACCATTAGACCACGGGCACTGATTAAAATATAATGCTATAATTATTCTAACTTACCCTTCTGTAAACAAACTCTTTGCAGACATTTTTTTCGGGAAGGGCAAACGCACCACCGCAATACCCATCCCTGATTTCCCTTCGGACTTAACCTACCTGTCGACATTCGGGCTTCCTTCGATACACCGAAGATGTTAAGCTTTTACTATTTCTTAAACCATAACATGATTGATTATGTATCTTTGCATGGGAGTAAGTAGAAGTAATAAATTGTGAATAATAGGATTTAGGAATATGGATGCGTAAGAATCGATTAACGTGTGACAAGCGAAAATTGAGCGACGGTAGTGATCGGATTATTAAGTCATCAGTATACATCTACCTACTTTGACATTATTTATTTATTGATGGAAGACTATCAGCTTAAAGGGCTCACTAAAGGCCTCTTGAGTAGACTCAAGGTTCCTCAGCAATCTATTATGGAGAGGGCTAAGTTAGGTGTTTCCCATAAAATCCGAAACGAAGGATATTCGTAAGAGAACTAGGGTGACTGACATAGCCCACAGGATTACCAATTTGAAGTGGCAGTGGGCAGGGCACATCGTGCGTAGAACCGGTGGCCGATGGGGCGGAAATGCGTAGGCCGACCAGATGGACGGATGACCTTATTAAGGTGGCGTGTAGCAGATGGATATCAACTGCTAGGGATCGTCCATGCGGGCACAGTGCGGATTGGCCGCCACAACCTTTGAATCTTTTCGCAGGCGTTAGTAGGTTTCCTCACGATGTTATTCTTCATCATAAGAGCGTCGGATAAACGTACATTTATAATTTTGAATATTTGTAATGACTTGGTATGAAGTGAGATTTGATACTGCAACCATACCAATAACCAACCAACAACACCTATGTGGCCAAAAATTCCCCTTTGTTAAGGGTGATGCCATTCTATAATAATCATTGCTCTCACACTGACATCTTTAACTGTTCATTTAAAAAATCAATTGTGTTAGTGTAATTCATGTCAATCATTTTTCGCTGTTCCGTTCTTCTTTGCATGTTTGCTATTATTTGTTAAAAATGCTGTGTACAATCTGTAATTGAGACATAAATTTTAAAATGTTATGTCTTGTGCTGTATTACGGATGATTTAGTTTATATTCTGTTGTTGTACCTTATAAAATAAAAATAAAATAAGCTAAGCGCTTTAATAATGCTAATAATAATGTTAAATTAATTATTAGAATTGAAGCTCAGGTTGACCACTTCATAAAGTACTCGCTTATTTCTAAAAAACGACCAGTATTTCAAAGCGTTCATATGAATTCTCGGAAACATCGATCAACAGCCGGCAAGAAGCAAAAATAAACTCTAACAGTTTATTTTAATAAAACTTTCAACTCGGTTCACAAGTTATAAATTAAATTAAAGAACAACTTGAAGTGCGACGACCTCCCGTTTCTAGGTTTAGACCCGAGACAGACTTGAACAATGGCATTGTTCATATTTATTAATATGCTAGGCTCCAGTTTTCTCTCTCTCTTCAACCTATTGCAGTCCACTGCTGGACATAGGTCTCCCCCATTTTGCGCCAGACATCCCGGTCTTCCGCCATTCTCATCCAGCTTGCACCAACGACCTTATTCTCCCGTTTTTATTTATCATAAAAAGTCTTATGTGTCAAAAAATAATTTATAACAGGTTTAATTAATTCTGAATGAAGTCTGAAATAATTAAGGGTAATTATTCAGACTTCATGTGTTTAAGAAATATATAGATTTTAAGACTTACACAATTCATTATGAGGATTTATACATGTAGACAGACAAAAAAGGGATAAGTGTAGTAAAAAATATCATTTTATTGAAATATTATATAACGATACTTTAATTATGCCCGTAGACTGTCACGTCTTGTATAATTCTATACCTAACACGAATCTATTCTTTTTTAATCATTGGTCATGACGTCCTATTTGGTGTTGCGGTCTGAGTGCTGAGGTCGACTGCAACACCAAGGGTTCCGGGTTTGATCCCGGGCAGTACAAACATTTGTGTGCATGAACATGTCTGTAATGGTTTGGGTGTTTTCTATGTATAATATGTATGTCATCATCATTACAGCCTATTAATGTCCACTGCTGAACAAAGGCCTCCCCTAATGATATTAATAATGATTTCCACGCGGACCGATCCCTTGCAGTTGACATCCATCTGCTACCCGCCACCTTAACCAGATCATCCGTCCATCTGGTTAGGGGTCGGCCTACGCTTCGCTTTCCGTTACGTGGACGCCACTCGAGAACCTTTCCGCCCCATCGGCCATCGGTTCTACGCACTATGTGCCCTGCCCACCGCCACTTCAACTTGCTAATCCTCTAGTCTATGTCGGTCAATACATACTTATATATTTTTTTGTAAATACAATATGTATGTATTTACAAAAAAAGTATATAAGTATGTTTATCCGTTGTTTAGTACCCATAACACAGGCTTCACGCTTAACTTGGGGCTAGATGGCGCTGTGTGAATGTCAGTGGATATGTATTTATATTATTTATTATATATTGGTAACAGAGTTATTTTATTGCATATCCTCTTTAGTATGAAAAACTGTTATATCAAAATTATAACTATATTGGTAGAAGAAAAAGGATATCATACACTTTTTGTGTTAGAACAGGTATTTATATCTTTATTTTTTTTCTATGTTACCAAATATACAGGATGGTCAAGATCCTCACTTGATTGTAAGTGATACATCTGACCATGAGCGGCCTCTATGGAGACCAACAACTGATAGACAGTTATAAACAGAGAAGGTTTTTTTTTTCCATCAACGCCGCACTGCACCCGACACCTAAAACAACAGGTGTTAGGTCTCTTATACCCGGTAATTCCACTAGCTACAGTGGCCTCATTCCGAAACACAAGTGCTAACCACTTCTGTTTCACGGGACGATATCTGGCACTGCGGTGGTATCTATCTAGACGACTCACCGAGTATACCACCTAGTGGTAGACTGTAGTACTGACCTTATCTATACAATGATCACTTTCTCGATAATTTAAAAGTGTTCAACTTCCATAATTCATTAGAATATAAAACCACACTGTATTCTAATTATGAGATAAATTAATTATACGAAAAATGTCTAAAGACTCCTTAACAAGCTCCAACATTGTTATAAACAAATTACTTTTTCGGCTTCTGTGCAAATTAAGCAAAGCTGTAGGTGATAATGAGGTTTTATTTTATACTATCATAATGTATTCAATTTACAAGGTGTGAGAGATTGTTACGTCATTAATTCCTTTTGATGACTTAATTAGAGTTTTAAGTATTTAATAACTTCTTAAAGAGTTTCAAAGGTTATGCGTGAGGTCAGCCTTTCCGCACTGGGCCCGCGTTGATGACTAAGGTCCTATAGGAGTAGGCTCGTACCCGTCGGTGGGGACGTATAATGTGCTGATGTGATGATGATGAGTAACTTTTTTGGGCCAATGGCATAGCTGCAAATGCGTCCAGTGTTGTCATTGCAAGCAAGTTTCGCAATTATCACCATAAAATATGGTATTGAGTCCTTTGGCAGAATAACGACCCATTTATTGTAATGGTTGAGACGTCGCTACTACATTGGTGTATGAGGTTGGGATAAGGAGCCGAAATGATACCACACACGTCTTGAATAGAACTGACTGTATTT
>PQWD01000334.1:241154-253972 GCA_019425675.1 Leucinodes orbonalis | reverse complement strand
AATGCTGAGTGAGGTGTTATTTGGCATTTATTTTTTTCTTGAATTTTATATTTTTTTGCCAAATAAATGTATTTCTTTCAATTTAAATATATTAACCCAGTATTTTTTGTCATGAACAAAAATATAAATGATTGATTCGACTTTTAAAAGTGTAAAACATATAATATTTGAGTCCGCATCATATAGTAACGGATACTTAATTGAAACGTAAATTTTATGTCATTAAGTACTTATTTGAATTCTTAATCATAAAAACGAAAGGAATACGAGCTGCAGAAGTAATAGATTTTTACTACGTTTTTAGTGCACTTTATAACTCTTTTATTCCTCTTGGGATATATTGATTGTTATTTTACTATCGGCTGTATCGACGAATGCCTTCGTTCGTCGGCTCGTTAGTTACCACTTATTAAGTAATTAATAATAATTATGTCCTTTAAACAAATAATGCCAGTACGACGAGAATCAGCACTTTTATTATATCAATAAAACACATTATAAATACTATAATTCGATAGACTAACTAATGTTTAATTTCTTATAGAAAATAAATACCTAAAATTCCATACATACACATATTTTGCAGTAGGCATTTGAAACACAATCAATTGACTGCCTATGTCAATAAGTAAAGTATTTTTAGAAAATGTATAAGTTGGTATTATGTTATGTGTGTTTCCGAGTATGTATATAAATAAACTCATGCTTATATATATACGAGTAAAATAAAGATTTCGAGTGAAATAGGTATTCCTTTGTTTCATACGCCAATGCCTTCGTGCAGAAACATTTGTAACATCCGTTTGATCTGACACCTGATTGATGGAGCTCTTCAGGCGCTCTGATCTCCTGGTACTGTGCTGAATTAATGTGACGTTGACAAAATAGATAATTTTAGACACGTGTAATTCAAGTAAAATTACTTGAATTACACGTGTCTAAAATTATCTATTTATATAAAATTACTAATTAATATTTAAAGAGTTTGTTTAAAGTCAAATCTTAATTTTATAATTCAACCTTTTCACCGTTAATGACGCCTTAGGGCATAATTTAGTAAAATCGAAAATTTTTAACCCATCAGGACAGACAGACACAATAGATTATTGCTCTGCTCGAATTTTGCAAAAAAAAAAAAACGGTTTTACTATTGATGACAATGTAAAATGGATCTAAGATCTTCTAAATCTAGATCTTTTTTTCTATAATTCTTTTATTTAAGTTATTGGAGACTTCATAAGACATACATATTATATACCGAACACATTGTGATAATAAACCACCAGCCTGTAACCTCTAACATCATGGTCCCACTGCAATCTAGGTCCAAGTCTCCCCACACACCATGGGTAGGTACAGGGAGATCGAGCTGAAACCCATCATGCGGGACCAATGCTTTTATGTTTTTTCGCATGTATTTAGTATTTTTATAGAGAAAAGTTTCGAAAGGAATGTAATTACACAACCTTTCCAAGTAATCTATTCAAATATTAATTGAAAAGTCTCATGATAATAAGATTACCGAGTTCCCAGTTTGATATCTCAAGATATTAATGGCGGATTGTATAGCCAGTTACGAGTTTAGGCGTTTGTAATGGTATCTCGGTTAGTCGGCAGTGTAGTCCAATTTAGCTGAAGCTTTACCTGGCTCATGAATATGGAAATGGCTGAGGTGGTAACCGAGAACAGTTTAGTACTGTACTTAAAAATAACAGTCGCAGGAATCTTTAAGACGATGAGGTTTGTAAGGGTCGAAAGCATTACTAAAATCCTTTGAATTTATTCAAGGTGTGTTCATCAATGCATTCCAGGAGATCATTACAAGATGTGTTGAATATGATTTCTTTTAAATAATCCTTCACATTAAACATCAAGAATCCATCTCGCTCTTTGAAATTGATGCATTTCCTTTTTTAATCTTTAAGTACTACAATTATACTCATTCATTTCAAATGAGATATGAGTCAAGTTGAATTCAACGCTTTCCTATTCCACGAAGACACTCAGAAATTTGTACCGCCGTCAAAAAACGTTACGACCAAAGCTCGTTACGGGTCGCCGAAAAATTACCGCGAAGGTAACGAAGCGTCATCCAAAGGTAGCAGGCGTAGGATAATGAGGTGACGATGCTATTTCACGGTGTCGCGACGTTTCAATTAGCTCGCTCGACTTAGCTCGTCTGAGGCGGTGTCAACGTTGGTTACACCTGCAAATTAACATGTACTAAAACATACATTTATGGAAAGTATACCGTAATTTTAAACGTAACATTCATAGGTGTCAAATATATCTTACAATTCATCATCAGTAAACGTCCCCACCGAGGGGCACGAGCCTACCCGTATAGGGTGATTAGGCCATAGTCGTCCACGCGGGTCCAGTGTGGATTGGACGATTTCACACACAACCTTTGCATCTCTTCGCAGGCGTGCATCTTACAATTGAATGATAGGATTCACAGCGCGTTCGCTCTATTCAAGTGTTTTTTTTTATGTTACAAAGTGTACACGGTCAGGAAGCTTTCCTGATGGTAAGTTATATGCCTGACCATAACATAGCGGCATTGATTGAGACCAACAACTGATACACAGCCATTTTTCTCCATTAATGTCGGACTGCGTCCGTCACCCGAACAACATATGTAAGGTCTCTTATAGCCGGTAATTATACTAGATGCGTGCAGTGGGCTCTCTAATATATTTTCTAACCTCAGAAAATTTTGGTGGACAAAGCAACCCTGCTAATTCTGGTATTGTGAAAAATGCCGACAAGGGATGTGGCCTGCCAACGGGTTAACCAGCCTAAAACGCCCTTACTACAGGGCACTGGCCTTCCCACTCGCAGATCATACAAGAGTGACATCGGGCCGAACGTACCGTGTAGAGCCTATTTTTCTTATGATTATTGCAACAGTTTTTTATCTTCTATAGCTAAGCATTGATCGCTATATCACCTCATGGTAAGTGATGATGCTGTCGAGGATGGATTATGCCTGTCTAGAAATAGCCTATTTACTCTTGCCTTGAAGACTGCCAGGTTGTAATGCTCGCGGAACACACAAGGAGGCAATAAGTTCCATTCATTTGTGGTGCGTATTAGATATACAATATATGTACTTCATGAATGTATAATAAGTCTTTTCTTAATTAAAATTATACTAGGTTACATTAATGTGATTGAGACCGACTTCTTGGTCCCGTATCCAAGAGTATACTGTATGCCTAAAAAATGTTGGAGAAGTATAAATTGTAACGCGTTTTTTTGCACCAAAATAGACGTAATCTATGAAAACGTTTGTATTGAAACTATGAGCATGGTACGTGCCACAATTCTAAATCTATGGGACGCATTGTGGATTGATGTGATAATCCAGGGTTGAATATATAGCACTTTCGGTTCAAAGCAACCCTAAGATCAAAGCAGCGAGGTGTTCACTCCGTCCTAATCTGTAGCCACCCATCCGTGCACAATTCGGCTGCCTCGTTTACCTGGCGGTGCCTTGCGAAATCTTCCGCTTGGGGACGCACCTCTTTTAGAAAACGATTAAATGAAGCGTATACGAGTATTAATTTTATTAATTGCCAATCCAAAGTGATAGGTTGTTTTTAATCCACGTTAAGTTCCACGAGGAACATTTAAGATGTTATACCCGGAAATAGTAAAGTTAGTAAAATTGGTTTTAAAAATTGGCAAAACTTTAGTTTAAGGAGTCAGGTGAAGCAGTACTAAGGTGAACAAGCCGGTATTAATACTATAGATACAGCTTCATTGATACTAAGGAACGTGTTAATTAAAAATCCAACAAACTCGACATATTTTATTATAAATTTATAAACAAAACAAATTTACACTATAAAAACACTAACATCAAACTAAAAACCTAAAAAAATAAAATATTATAACTAATTAATTCAAAGAACTCCCTTTTAGTAAAGTTCCGACGGTGCCAGTATGCACCGGCACCCTTTGAGTCGCTAAACTAACTCTTTGACCGAGGTAGCTGCCAGATCTCCGGTCTTCAGTGGTGTCAACTAATCGTTTCGAAATTTCTATAAATTTCTTTTTGTTAATATTATAGTTGTATGTTTTAAGTTATGTGTTTCTTTGTCTTAATTGTTATTAAGCAATAGGTTAATTAACTAGGTACAGCGTTCGGCTTGGATCGATACTTGACCCGGAACACGCAGGTTCGAATCCCGCTGTGAAACGCCACTTTGTGCGATTTCATGTCTCCATAAAGGATCAGAGGATTCAGTTTTATTTCAATTACGTAAATAAAAATAAACTCGGCCGCTGTACTTTAACCCTTTGACCGCCAATGACGCCTTAATGCGCCAGACACAAGAGATTTTCTATTATATCTGGATTCCCAGCGCTCAATGGGTTAACATTGCAAAATATAGAAAGGTACTCAGCCAAGAGAACATCCTATCTATGTCTATAATGGGACTTGATACGTTAAATAAAGTAAGTTTTCCTCTGTTCCCCGTCGCATGAATAAATTTAGCGGGAACAAACTCACATGTGAATAAAGAACATTTCACGCCGGCATAAAAATGTATAGCGATTAATACAACACATAGCGCTCCATCAATCAGGGCCTGGCGAAATGTATATTTTCTAAATCTACTTACATTATTCGTATTTATAATAAAAAAATTCACCATCATTCGCGTATAAGTAAAGTAATCTGTAATATGAAACCAGTGTTTGAAAACTAATAGATTTAGACTAGAAGAGAGTCATGCTTCGGCATGAATTGGCCATTGATAGTTCGACCGGAGTTATACCAGGCTCTCATAGAAAACTAGCGTCAAACAACGCTCAATTCTCAAGGACTTTCATCTTTATCTACAAAAAATATGGTAGATTCGACTTCCTTCACCGATTTGTCAAAACAATTCAGGTCTATTAAAACCCATATTATTTGTATTGGAATAGGTATTTAGTACCTGTACAATATAGTATTTTAAAAACTCTCTAAGACTTTCGCGTCTATTCGTGAACACGGTAACTGTAAAGTCATCGAAACTTCTAGCAGATTTATAACTGAACGATAAATCGCGTTATTTATATTCAATTTATTATCAATATTTTGTTTTTTAGCTTGTTTCCTTCATACGTCACTTAATGAAAGTGTTTGACACTTGTTGCCGAGCTTGTTGCCAATATAAGTAAATGAAATTAATAAATATCTGCTGCATAGATCTGCTGGCATACACCCAGTGCCATCTAGTCCCAAACAACGCATTTAGCCTGTAACATGGGTAGTAAACAACGGATAAACATACTAATATATATTTTTTTGTAAATACATATTGTAAATAGAAATCACCCAGACCAGTACAAACATACATGTTCATGCACACAAATGTTTGTAATGCCCGGGGATCGAACCTGGAATCCTCGGTGTAAGATCCGACGTCTCAACCTTTACACCAAATGGGTCGTCAACCGACGTCAACTGACGACGTTGTCAACGTCTTATGACTGAAAGTTTTACACCAAGCGTAAAACTTTCAGAGTTATATACCAGACTAGTGTTAGGTGTTACGCGTTTTCACGTTCCAACACTCGCCCGCCGAGATAAATTGTCACGTATGCCAGCGATCATTTTACACGCAAAATATCCCGCGCCCGGGACGCGCCGACGTCGACACATAATAATGGTATCTTTATATTATTTTGACATATTTCAACCAACTTTTTGTGGAATAGTTATATTGGGATTCAAATATAGCGAACTCCATGTAACTCGATATTTTGTAGGGCCTTTATCAGAATGTAATCGAAAAAAATCGAATTTGCGGATTATCTGTACCTATCTAATACTTAAATTACGTATTTTAAAAAAAGAGTACCTTTTAGTCTCTGATTTGTACCCTGAAATTCAATTCATACTTCATTTGTTATATATACCTTTGGATGTTTAATATTCAGTTGACAGATTATCCGGAACTGTTCAATTTACTCGTGGTTTTTGTTTTAAATTGTAGATCATCCTACGCCGTATTCACGTTCTCAACTTATCTCCGATTAATCTGATGGATCGCAGATAAACAATAAGATTGATAGATAATCGCAAACGACAGGGATAACCCCACAGATTTCCCAATACAGGAGATGGGCAAGCCGCGTTTTTAAGTGCGACAAATGTAAGCTCAACGAGCATACACTGGCTGCCAGTTTACGCTCTGTGAGACTAGTCAAGACGCACGAATATTAGAAGAAATTACCGTTTTTTCCCAAAATGCCATCCTGTGCAATTGTAACATGCCATCATCGCAATGAATCAGTAATTTTCCAAAAAATATAATAACTTTTCACAGGTAAGAACCGAAAAGAAATTGCGACACTGGGACTGCCTATAAACTTGGCGGCTTGTCCAGTCTAATTGTATATTCGGATGTCTGTGGATAACCCCTTAGTAGAAGTGTTGTATTATTATAATAAAATAAAATCCATTATTTCACTGTCGCCATCGCGGCAGACAAACGCTTAAAGCATCCCAGCAGAACACACGCAACACTTCACACCGAGATTCCGTCCCCGCCGGCGGGGGCGGGGGCCATCGTCGCGAGTCTCTGTAGTTTCGAACAGTCCCCATTCGCGCTACCGGCACGTGCCCAGTCGCTTTTCTCCTCAAACGTATACTAGGTTACCTAGCCGTCCCCCCTGCAACGCCCTAAGCCGAGGTCCGCGTCCCACTCTGGAACACCCTTAGCCCCGTTGCATAATGTTTTGGAGAGCCATTTGCGCTTGCCAACTGTCCGGTGAAGCTGTGAAGGCCAACAGAGTCGTTCCGAAACAAAAACATTGTGTGCCCATAGCAAATAAAATTGCGACAGCAGAAGCAAAACTATGTAAAATATATATCCTATAATTTTTTTGAAGTTAAGTACAGAAATATTCTGTATTTCCATAAAAATTCATCATGCCAATGTTTTAATCAAATAACATCAAGCAAAATAGGGTCACGGAAAAAGCATTGCTATTTTGACAATAGAATTACTTCACAGCAATTTGTCTTTGTGCAAAACTGTAACATGTGGAATGTTCCCTCGGGAAATAAGGGGCGTACGGACAAGGGATAACTAATCGAGTTTCTGATAGTACTCGACTGTCCTAATTACAACGGCTTATGTATCAATAGAAATTTTTTACAAGTTTTTATAATCATCATACAGATATTATATGTTAGTGCATATTTGGCAAATAGTTTTTAGGAATAAGTTTGATGTTTCAGGAAAAAGAAATTAGCTCGTTAAAATATTGGTTTTAAGATTCCAAACGTTTGACATCTCGGGTGATGGGCTCAGGGCAGTATTACAATAGAACATACATTTCATTACCATTAAAAGTTTATGATGCCTTTTATCACTGCATAGACACTAACCATCAAGAGCGTTTTTAAATGTAATGCGACGCTCTTCGCTTTCATTTTACGTTAAAAAACCGCATCAAATTTTTATTTAATCATTTATGCACACAGTTAAGCAAAAAAAAACGACAGCAAGGAAAAAAATGTATAAGACAATTTTTATTTCATGAGGAAATCTCTTCCAGGATGCTCGAAGAGGAAATTAAGTGTTACTAACTTATTATTTGTTATTATGATATTTTTTATTGCACCCTATAACAATAAAGAGGTCCATCCATACTAATATTATAAATGTGAAAGTGTATATTATGTCTGTTTGTCTGTCAACACAGCAAAACGGAGCGACAATTGGTCGCTCCGTTTTGCTGTGTTGATTTTTTAAGGACATATTTAAAGAGATAGATAGTGTCAAAGGTTACTTTTCGTTTTAATCTTACCTCCCACTTCTCAAAATGGGGGGTGGAAGTTTGTATGGAGCATTCCGCAATATTTAAGGTAGAAAGCTAAAAATAGGTGTGCGAACTATTTGCCACTATCAAAAACAGTGCATGCATTTTTAGGAAATCTGCCGCTTACCTCTTAAAAGCAAGACTTTTCACAGTTTTCAAGGAAGCTATAAATCGGCACACATACTCTTTGTTACCAACGAAAATTTCCGGGCTTATTATTTTTGTAAATATTTTTGACAGATCGAAAAGTATCTCAGTTGACCAATTATTCATCATCTTTTATAAATGACCTGAGCTGAGTGCTTGCCCTTCTGAAAGGTCATGAATCCTGTTATATTGAAAACACATGACCTTGTTCGCATCCTATACGTGAAAAATCGACAAACAATACGTAACATAAGCCGGCTTACGGTTGCGCCCGTGGGAAATCTTCCATAGACAACGGATATCCCATTAGGCCTTTGCAATAAATATTGCTGTCATGGACTTTAATACAAGTTTTTTTTAAGGAAAGAGTTAACAATACCACCCTGGAATAATATATTTGTGCTAATTACTGTACTAATAGTTAACTAATTAATCCCGTGGGCTAATGACTTAACTATTGTATATAGTCCAACTCTTTGGTAGACCTGTGCTCTATGGTGGGACTTCAAAGGATGATTGATTGATTTTTTTTAACGCCATAAGTGAATGGGACGGTCAGTGCGCTCACCTGGTGGTCAGTGATACGCCTGACCAATGAAGTAATGTTGAAGGAATTTAATAACATTAGGTAGTCATATTTTTTCCGTCAACACTGGTCTGCGCCCGTCACCCGAGACAAATTAAACTAAATATGTTTCTCCTTTTTTATGTTACACACTTCATTTGTTTATGACTTCCATCTATGCACACCATACAATTACTATAAAGTCTTCGGAAATAATATCTACTAAGAAAACCGTCTCACCCGGCTATCTTAGTTAAAATATTTTTCAGTGTTTTACATTTATACTACTTGATTGACATTGCGAATAAAGCTTTAACAAAGGCCTCCATTATATATACGGAACTTTTAAAGTGTTCGAAAATTTAAGTATCTGTATTTTTACAGGTATAACACGTCGTACAATTTATTTGTTCGGCAAACCAAATCCGGCCCTGGCGCTTTCTTCCATATGCATGCCGCACAGTACCTACTAAGTGTTCGGCAAAAAGTAAGCAAACTGTCTGTCATCTGTGTTTTTATACGTAAAATATTTCCGACGATGTTTTTAAGCTGTCCGAATTCGGGTTCGCGTTGAATAACGCGATGTTGGTCTTTGTGGTAATGGTTCGAATAAAAATGGCGTCTTTTCAAAATCCGTAGCAGTTTTTAACAAAAAATGCTATTGTACAAATAATGTTACAAAATTTCCTATAATTTAGACTGCTCGTTAGTGTGGACTGTTGCCTTCCGATTTAGAGGGCGCAGGTTCAAATCCCATCATGTAGAAATGTATTTTCGATACTATATTAACGTTAATACGACGCTCATAAGGTAATGAAAAAAAACATCATGAGGAGCCCTGTGCACGCGAAGTCTATCAATCCCCACTAGGCATGCGTGGACTACTAAGGCCTATGCATCCTTTACGGGTAGGCTCATGCCCGTGGACGTGGACGTATATGAATTGACAATGATAGTATATTTGAGTCAAGGTAGATGAAATGGAGTGGAGACCGCGTCTTGGCAAACGTAGCGTAGGACGCCCTCCGGCCCGATGGACCGACGACTTGCGAAAGGTCGCTGGTGGAAGCTGGATGAGAAAAGCGGAGGACCGGGATGTCTGGCGCAAAATGGGAGAGACCTATGTCCAGCAGTGGACTGCGATAGGTTGAAGAGAAGAAGAAGATGAAATGCAAACGAGTTCAAGCAAATTAAGTATAAAACGAAAATTAATAAATTTATTTAACACCCATATACTAAAATACTTTATAAATTAAATTATTACTAATAACCTATGGAAATAAATTATTTTTATTTATTTATTATGTTAAGCAGTGGAATGCTATAGCTTAAAAAGAGAAAGATCGAGATTAAAAACTACAGTGATATAACAGTTTCACGAGATCCAGACCATGAAAATCTAATAAGTTTTCGCGGAAACTCGTTCCAATTAGCAAGTTGTATAATAGGATACGCCACGCTGCGATAGTTTATTCCACAGACATCCGAATATACAATTAGACTGGACAAGCCGCCAAGTTTATAGGCAGTCCCAGTGTCGCAATTTATTTTCGGTTCTTACCTGCAAAAAGTTATTATATTTCTTGGTAAATTTACTGATACATTGCGATGATGGCATGTTATAATTGCACAGGATGGCATTTTGGAAAAAACGGTAATTTCTTCTAATATTCGTGCGTCTTGACTCGTCTCACAGAGCGTAAACTGGCAGGCAGTGTATGCTCGTTGAGCTTACATTTGTCGCACTTTAAACGCGGCTTGCCCCATCTCCTGTATTAGGAAATCTGTGGTATATTCCATAAGTTCATTTCCAAGATCGCTAAAATTAGGGCACAGGCGAGTGTTGACATCTTTTAATGTCGTAAAATGGGATCCTTTTTGATCTGTATTTATTAAGATAATTAACAATTAACACAATTCGTTATCTGAATTGGATTATAGCTAGTAAGGTGGTCTTACTTATTTGTCCCACTGAGTAATTTAGTTAGGCTTTAGGCTTGTACAACCTGCTTCCGAGGATGGATGAAATGACTGCGTAATATAATATGATACGTTAGGTACATCAAAAGAATTGCAACCAAGTCCAATTTTTGGCGAGAGTGGTGTAACCACTGATATGTAAATCACCAACTGGCTGCCTGCGTGAAGTCGGCCAATCCGCACTGAACCCGCGTGGACGACTAAGGCCTATACACCCGCGTACGGGAAGGCTCGTGCCCCTTGTTGGGGGCGTTCAATGAGCCGATGATGATGATGAAATAAATCTACCATGCTCCTTGTAAAGCGTCCCATTTAAAATAAAAATGATTACTCTAGTGATTACTGAAGCTAAATTAAATAGGTCATTAAAGTAGTTTAAACATACGAGATAAGCTAAAATACTTATTTTTTATGCAGACTCGTGATCCGAGTTACCAGGCGCACATAACTGGCATGGAGGTAGCTGAGTGACTCCATACACTCGTATAATACATGCAAATTTGTTCATCGACTCGTGCTATAATATGTAAAGTGTGCATTAGCCCGACGCCGCTTTGGATGCGACGACAATTTACATTTTTACCTTGCGTGGGAATAACGCGCGTACCACTGGATCTCGAACGATGAGGTGTGATGCAATGATATTAGAATTTGTATTGCAAATGATAGTACAGTTTGTACTCTTTTGTTTCGGTAAATGTACACTCATTCGAAATATGTGTATGTGTGCTGACGCTGCATTCGGAACACTTTTCGATTGTTTTGTATGCATATCACGAATCTATACTTTTTACGTCATTGGTGTAATGTGAGATAAAAGTAAAAAAAATACATGGGTAACCAAAACGAACAGAATGCAACAGATGTACTTTTTATTGTTTGATGACCCATTTGGTGTAATAATGATTTCAATAGTTGAGATGTCGGCTACTATATCTAGGGTTCCTGGTTCGATCCCGCAGGGCAGTACAAACATGTGTGTGCATGAACATATCTGTTTGTATTGGCCTGGGTGTTTTCTATGTATCATATGTATGTATTTACAATAAAAAAATATCAGTTGTTTAGTACCCGCAATACAAGCTTCACGCTTGACTTGGAGCTAGATGGCGTTGTGTAAATGTAAGTGGATATTTATTTATTTATTGTAACAAGTTTTTAAATATAATATACCCATTATAAATATTATGGTTCACGTGATCGATCTGTAATGCTATATAACTATGTTTTTATTGATTATTTTAATTGCGAGTGGATTCTTAATGTTACTCATTGGACGATGAGCATGATTTCAAGTTTCAAAGGGTTTATTCTATTGTAAACTACAAAGGCAAGCGAGAACATTAAATGTTTTCTAGACATTAGGTTGTAGTCTTAAACCTCAGATTTAGTATTCATTAATAGGACGAAGGTAATCATGTTACGATTTATTCTGACTATCCTACTGTCTTTGATACCGTTGTTTCAAAAATTGTTATTTCTAATTCTAAAGGATTGTGAGTTTTTGTTCGTCGTCTGCGGACATAATTTCCAAGCATTTCAGAGATAGACGTTTATCAACTGATACGACACATGAGTAAGTCTGATTATTCCTCTGATTCTTTATATCCACGATTCCTTGTCATATCTTAAAGAGATCATTAGGATTTGTTATGACATTGCTTTTTAAAAGTCAGTTATACAATCATCAGAATAAGTAAATATAAATATACACACTTGATCGAAAAATAAATGAGTTATTTTTATCTAAATCGTATTATCCAATGGTAGGGGTAACATATATGATATAGGAAACATTTCGTATCTCCCGAGGGAAATGTGGGGCCGACGAAATATGACGCTTGTCCGCTGACCTTTAGACGCCCGCTCCATTGGCGAGATGTCTTTTGTAAAAAATCTAGTTACTTTGAATATGGTATCAGATGTGTAAATATATATTTATGTTTTACCGGTTTTTGTTATATTTATGAGAGACGTTATACCTGAGAAAGGTAGGCTTGATGCTGCGTCACACAGATTGGTCTGCGAAGTACCAGATCTCATGTACCTACTAGGAATGTTATGCACCCCTCTGTTACGAGAAAAGGCACTGTAGCTAGTATATTTACTGTCGATTTGGGTGATGATGATAATGTTGACAGTCACTTTTTTCTACTCATATTTATTTGTATTTTTTATGTATGTTTATTGACATTCATGAATAAAAAATAACCTACAATCAAATATATATCTTTAAACAATGGTAGCAATTCAACTTACAAAAGTGCCGAAAAAACCAGATTGCCAAAAATGTCAC